>OY744604.1:97408260-97438260 GCA_963556255.1 Allolobophora icterica
TCGTCAATTAAATCAAAGGAAGGCTCGTCAATTAAATCAAAGGAAGGCTCGTCAATTAAATCAAAGGAAGGCTCGTCAATTCAATCAAAGGAAGGTTCGTCAATTCAATCAAAGGAAGGCTCGTCAGTTCAATCAAAGGAAGGTTTGTCAATTCAATCAAAGGAAGGCTCGTCAATTAAATCAAAGGAAGGCTCGTCAATTAAATCAAAGGAAGGCTCGTCAATTAAATCAAAGGAAGGCTCGTCAATTAAATCAAAGGAAGGCTCGTCAATTAAATCAAAGGAAGGCTCGTCAATTGAATCAAAGGAAGGCTCGTCAATTCAATCAAAGGAAGGTTCGTCAATTCAATCAAAGGAAGGCTCGTCAGTTCAATCAAAGGAAGGTTCGTCAATTCAATCAAAGGAAGGCTCGTCAATTAAATCAAAGGAAGGCTCGTCAATTAAATCAAAGGAAGGCTCGTCAATTAAATCAAAGGAAGGCTCGTCAATTAAATCAAAGGAAGGCTCGTCAATTAAATCAAAGGAAGGCTCGTCAATTAAATCAAAGGAAGGCTCGTCAGTTCAATCAAAGGAAGGTTCGTCAATTCAATCAAAGGAAGGCTCGTCAATTAAATCAAAAGAAGGCTCGTCAATTAAATCAAAGGAAGGCTCGTCAATTAAATCAAAGGAAGGCTCGTCAATTAAATCAAAGGAAGGCTCGTCAATTCGAGTTGCGATCAGATCCACGTCCAAAAGATCAGTCCGTTGAAAATGCGGTTTCAAGTATTGTCAGCACAGAAATGGTTTCCCACTGAATGATTGTCTCGCATGTCCTCCTGGTGGAGTTGTGAATAATGTATGCTAATATAGATACACGCAATCATACATACATGCTGCATATATATATATGATATATATACATATATGCATACATGATACCTACATATATGCATACATAAATACATGCATTCATACACACCTATATACATACATCAGCACATGGGTACACAGTACATAAATGCAGATATACCTACATAATATGAAGACAGACAGACAGACAGACAGACAGACATACATACATACATACATACATAAATACATACATACATACATACATACACATATACATAAATATATAAATACATACATAACACATACGTATGCATGCATACAAGCAAATGTACATACATTACATACATACACATAATATATACAAAATTCACACATACATACATAAGCTTACATATAAACATGCAAGCAGACAAACATACATACATACATACTTAGGCCTTGCAATGATATTTTTTCTATGCAATCGGTTGATGACATTAACTGTCTGACCTCTTTTCCATATCGTCATCTTCTCCTCCCCATCCGTAATATTGATTCGAGTATCCGTTCGAAACCTCGAACTGTCTTCGGGTAAACCCTGTTGCTCCTCCAAACATCTTCCAATACAACAGCCTGAATCAAACCATAACATGCATGCATATCACCCACACATACATACATCTAAATATACATACATCCATCCATACATACATACATACATCCATAAATACATACATCCATACATACATACATACATACATACATACATACATACATGCATGCATACATCCATAGCGCATTTGCTTGTAATTAGTTATAACAACTTCCGCTTCATACTGTAGATCTTCATATAACAATAACAACAACTTTAGTAACATAATATTCCGACGCATCGCATTCCTAGCTGTCCATATACTGTAGATTGGTATAGATTTAATGATTGGAAATCTGGCAAGTCTCACCAGTTCCATTCTATTTACTCCGCCCAAAGTACGAAAGACGAAAAGAGAAGGAAATAGAAGAAGTTAGGAATGAAGGAATGAAACAAGGAAAAAGGAAGCAAAGAATGAAGAAAAAGTAAGGAAGAAAGTAAGGAAGGAAGGCTCATAGAGTCAGGAAGGAGAGAAGCAAGGATAGAAGGCTAGAAGATAGGAAAGAATGAAGAAGAGGATGTAAGGAAGGAAGGAAGAAAGAAAGGAAGGAAGGGACGGGAAGGAAGGAAGGAAGGAAGGAAGGAAAGGAAGGAAGGAAGGAAGGAAGGAAGGAAGGAAGGAAGGAAGGAAGGAAGGAAGGAAGGAAGGAAGGAAGGAAGAGAAGAAGGAAGAAAGAAGGTGATCCTAGAAACCTGTCTTCCATTCTTCTAACTACAGATCCCTCGCTCCCTTCGCTTTGACCGTCAGTGAATTAATCAATGAATTGAATTCATTCAATCAATAAGTCAGTCAATAAATCAGTCAGTGAATGCATGAATTAATAAATGAATTAATGAATGAATTAACGAACAATTGCAAGAAGGAATCAACGAATGAGTGAAGAAGCGATTGCGTAAATTAGTGAATCAATGGATGAGTGAATGAGTGAATGAGTGAATGAATGAGTCTGACTGGTAGCTGAGTTTGTTGACGTAGGCTGCCACGTGTTTGGGCAGCTTATAGCATCCGTAGAAGTTGCGATCGTCCTCTGGCAAAGTGTCGATGTCATGGAAGATGTAGCAGTCGAAGATGCGATCCGTTCTCTTCACGATCTCCTTGAAACCAGCGTTCATCAGAGACGCTTTGTTGAATACGGGAGGCGTCACCTGAAATCAGGTCGCGAACGGTAAGGGAAGGTAAAACAAGTCAAAGTAAGGAAAGAAAAGGCAAAAAGGAAAGGTAGCATAAGGTAACATGTTTAAAAGTGATGGAAGGCCAAGAGAGAAAAGGCAAATCCAGGTAAAATAAGGAATTAGAAAATAAAATAATGCAATGTAAGGTGAGGGAAGGAAAAGGAAAAGGAAGGTTACGGTTAGGTGAAGCCAGAAAAGAACGAGCAAAGGTAAGGTAAGAAAAGTAAGATAGCTTACCTTACAAGTACTATCTAACACTACTTGTAGTTATAACTACCTTACCGTGACTTATCTTACCTCAACCCTCGTATCTTATCCTTATATTGTGTTACCTTGAGTGCCTTATATTACCTTACCTTACCAGATCTTATCTTATTTACCTTGACCTAACGAATTCCTTGAATTAACAATATGAATTAAGTGTAACTTCTTTTCTCCCCAACACTCGTCTATCCTCCCTATTCTCTTCCCTCTCCTCCCCAACCATCCCTACTTTACCTCATAGTACCACAATTTCATACTTGTCTTACTGAACCTTGCACGAAGACTATTACAGTTCTCGGTCCTTAGTCGCAGTTCTAATTTGCCTACCTATGCTATTATTGATCATCAACTTCTATGGCGCCGATGCCTCGTTCGCAAGGCATCAACCGATGGCATACAGAGATAAAGTCTAAATCAGGTCCTCGAGTTAGACAATGGAATTCTACCACATGACACTGTATGTGTTGCGTATTCCTATGTGTTGCCCAGTATTGCTCTTAATTTTTATTGGTTCAACGTTACAATGTCGTTGAAATACTCCGTTCCCACAACAGAACGAAAACGTGCGTCAATAACAAAGGCTTGCGATGAGAATAAATGTCATCTACATGCACGATTAAACTCTTTCGTTCGTCTAGTCATTCATCTATTCATTCATTATTCATTAATTCATTCGTTCATTCATTCACTCATTCGATCTTTCGTTCATAACGTTCATTTATGCATATAAAATGCCTTAGAAATATCAGCCCAGAGGCGCTCCCGGACCAGTCTTGGCAAAAAAACTGTTTTCTATTGTCGGCGAAAGGTGCATGTGGTATCTTCGGCTATAAGGAATTTAACTGTAATGATCTCCCAAACCACACAATGATTCCCAGCTACACAACATGCTATAAGATGTTATAGTGTAGAGAAGAATCTATTTAGATTATATAATGTAGGATTGTAGAGCTACATAAATGTAATTTAATTAAAATGCCAGCAGCTAAGCCAGCATTGTAGGGATTAATTAATATTAGATAGAGGGGTTCATCATATCTACGCAAAGGACAGCAGACGATGTGGACTCACCTCATTGGTCAGGACAAACAGCTGATCAAAACCGTTATGGCGAAGCGGCTGACGACTCGGTAACCAAGCAACCGTGGTGACGTGGCGTGGAGATGCGGCGGTTCAATTTTTGATTTCAACTGAACAAGACGTTCTAGAAATCTTGAGTGGATCGACTCGGTGGATGTTGGACTAAGTCGATGAGAGGGCATCGTTAGTCAGTATGATCGGTTTTGCGAAACGATCGATGCAGTTGAGTTTATAAGTCGAGACGTTGGACAGCGAGGATCGAATAATTCGAGTGAAACGCTCTCGTAACAAACCGTTGCGAAGCGTGACTTTCCATCATAGGAAGTCGACATTTGCGAAGCGATCTTGTCAACGGACTTAAGGAGTTATTCCGCGAGTGAAGTGTACGTTACTCTGGAGTAGTAAAGCGCACACTCGGCTTGTAACGACGGTCTCTTTGGGAGAGACATCAAGCTACGAGAAGTCACGAGAACGGTGGACAGTCGAGCTTCGACGAGGGAGAAACAAGGCGATTTGGAACTGATCTGCGAACTCATCAGATGAACAAACGGGTGAAAGACAGCTTTTCCACGAGGAACAAACTGTGAGAACATTCCGTGCTAAAGGGTCTTACTGGGAGGTAGCAATAGGCAATAAAATCTAGACAGCAAAGATGCTGGCTAGGTAGGGAATAAGGCAAAGTAGACATAGGATAACTAGACATTGAACTGTTACATGCTTTAACTGATATACATTATATTCATATTCATTTAAATGCATACACAGGTGTTCTCTGTTCATTTCCCTAGTCAAATAGATAGGCCTATGCATTTACTTGTCCAGTAAAGACAAGATGAAACAGAACTAAAGTAGTCGTGGGTGTAGAACATAACACTAAGCACTCTTAGTAAGACTTATAGGGTGGCGCTACAGAAACCGAGATCTATTATAACAGCGGTTCTCAACCTGTGGTCCGCGGACCACTGGTGGTCCGCGGCCAGATGCCTGGTGGTTCGCGAGCAGGGCCTAATATTTATATTTTTACAATTAAAAACACTCAGAGAAATTTTTTCAAATTTTTTGTTTGTTTTATTTTGATTGCTAGAATCGGCTAGATGGCAGCATGAATTTAATAATACGCGGATTTGTGGCAAAAAATTTCTTTTGTATTAATTTGTTTTTGGCACAATTTTTAGTGGTGGTCCGCGACCGAGACCCAAAATTTATAAGTGGTCCTTGAGTCTGGAAAGGTTGAGAACCGCTGTATTATAAGGTAGGCTACTCCAGGCAGATCATCAAAATAATCACGTTGCGTTGTCGAAGTGCGCGCAAGATGAACAAATACATTTCAGGTCGTGGAGCAAAGGTTTCTGCGACCAGCCAAACCCAACACAGACACAGCGACCGACGGTTGACGGAGCTCTGCTGCGCATAACATGTCATTAGACGCAGATGTTCGATTGCTTGCAAGGGACCGGGGATTCTACGCGTGACTGACAAACAAATGCGTTGCGAGTGAATCGGTGCAAACTGATTGTCACATAATTATTATGAAGCACACCATGCATGTTGATTCACTTTTATCTGAGTGAAATTGGCAAAAATAAAATAAAAGATGAAAGAAGGAGTTTTTCGGAGTTACAGACTTATAGATTTATAGAGTTATAGATTAGAGTTACAGAGTTGCGGGAATAGAGTTATAGAGTTATGGGTAAGCCCTACAGAGGTTATCGACAGTTTTTTGCTTTCATTGACATCACCCAAGTACCTCTGTGACATTGTTCGTCTGCCAATTTCAGCTACTTCCCTCCGTCCATTGCGATCGCTTAATCGACATGATCTTCTTGTACCACGAGCCAGGACCTCTATGGCCAAAACTCGAGCCTTTTCTTGCATTGGTCCTGCTCTATGGAATCAACTTCCTCCATTGACACGTGCCTCTTTATTAGCTGCTGGCCCAAGTGCCTCGTTCCGCTGTCTTAAAACCTCTTTCTATTCACTGGGTCTTTCGCACTGGGAGCGCCTCTGATTAGCGAATACTGTGAGAGGCGCTTTATAAATGTTTAGATACAATACAATACAATACAATACAATACAAGTAACATCTGAATTTTATAAGTGATGAGAACATGGGTGGTGCATTTAAAAAATATTCATCTCACGCAGCAGCTCAATTCTCGAATAAAAATCAAATCAAATTTTTATTTGTCTCTTAGCAAAAGTCGTGTCTTTCCAGCAATTTTTAAATTAGAAACTTTCCGGTTGTCTATACCTGCGTATGACGAGTGCAAGAAATTATTGCCCGAAAGACGCGCGTTTTTAAAGAAGCAAAAATGTTAATTGAATTTTCTATGGCTGTGCCATCCAGAGCAGCGACACTGCGCTGCTAACAATGATCCGTGTACACAATGCAAACTGTAGCCAATGCAACAGCCAACATGTTCATGATTGTAATTATAATTGTAAATTTAATTGAATTGCAAAAGTGCACTTGATTGGATCCCTGTGAACCAATGAAATGGTCTCATTTGCGTCACGTGTAAAGAACGAAAAAGAAAGAAAGCAAATGGGTAAAAGAAGAGAAAAGGAAAAAGAAAACCAAAATTGTGGCTACCCCGCGGAAGAGTATCGACGTCATGGAGGATGATACAATCGAAGACTAGATCCGTCTTTATGACGAGGTTCTGCTATCACGAGTTTATTTCCTATGGGTGAGGTCATTTCTGGAATCCACGTCCCGGACCGTGTTATAGCAGAATGTGTGTTACAACGAAACGAGTCTCCGATGTACTTTAACAATGGAGCTCCAAAGCATTTAACTCTTTATCACCCCTAGGCTTCAGACTTCAATGAGTTATGCAAATGAGGAGAAGGATATTGAAGTTGGAGAAGTTGTTGCGGATGGAGGTATTTATAACCTAAATGTTATTAACCATTTATATACGCATTTCGGACAAGTTTCAAAAAGCTCTGCTTGCGTGGCTATCTAATTACGTAAACAAATGTGACTATAGGGCCTAGGCGACTTCAGACAATGTGCTGAGCTGAATTGATTGAAATAGAAGGTTTATTTATGGGACGATTGTTCCAGGCAGAAGGACCGCTGCAGCCTGTGAGTTTTCTGCGAGTTCACATCGATGCGCGGCGGATGCAAGGAACCGTAGGATATAGGCCCTACTAATAAATATAAAATCAAGTTTTGTATATTTGACTCGGCCAAGAAAAGAGACGAATTGTCGTTTGAAATATCAGTCGGAAAGTGTCGCCTTCTTCACTTTAGAAGAGAATGAACATTGAATTCTGCGTTTAGTTAATGCATCTGCAGTTTTAACTCACTGTACGGCTACTTGTATTGTGCTGTATGATATATTAAGGCCAGTTAATGCTTTGATGTATTAGGCAGAGAAGAGTGATTCTTGATTTGCGATTATCCCCAGTCCAGTGATATTTTATAGTTTCGTACAAAGTGCATGAATCTAGGACCAAACGTCCTAATACTTTTACCTGACTTCCTTAGGGTAGATTAAGCCTGTGGAAAATGTTACCAAGCCCATTCCCGGTAGTTGGTACATTTTACTTGGCCGAGGTCACAGCGTGACTCAACTCTTTCCGGTCAATGATTAACATTTGTTCTTAACGACTTAACATCGTTTACACTAACACAGGAAGCATTTCTGTGAGTACTTAATAGGAGCCTTAGTACCTGTCTGGACACATTTAATACATCATACATATATACAAACATACATACATACATACTTACATACAAACATACATACATGTATGCTTACTTACTTACTTACACACATACATATATGCATACTTACATACATACATACATACATACATACATACATGCTTACTTACTTACATACATATATGCATAAATGCATTCACACATACTTACATGCATACATACATACATAGGACCTATGTACATAGGGCCTATAAACAAAGAAAACACGCGCAAACAATTACATAGGCCGATATAAATATATACAGTTATACACGCATAGAAAAGATACATAATATTTATGAGTAGGTAAATTGATAGCTACGCATAAACTGCGCCTCTATGATTCATTGTCATGTTCGCCTGATTAATGGGAACTTGCGACCAAAGTAGGTCTACAGCGAGTTTCACCTCGTTACACCTGCCAGTTGTGCTATCATTTAATTGAAAACGGGATAAACAGATATTACACTATGGTCCAAAATAATCGCTAGGTTACGGTTGAGATGCAGGGTCCTGTCAAGTCATTTCCCACTGGTGAATGCAAATTGAAAGACACAGGCACAGACACAGATTCTGTTTCATTCATTCTCACTCGACTGACGTAGTTAAGGCCACGTGAGTTGAAGCGCCGTGTCTAGGCACGTAATGGAAGATTCCAGAAAACGCACCTGAAAACTGTACTGCAACCTAATTATAAACAGCCTCGTTACGACGCAAATTCTGTCATAGACCAGATTTATTATTTAGTGTTAGAATAAGACAAGTCATCGCTCGCTGAAATTGCAATATCTGTACGTCTAATCCAAGCGACAAATTTCTGTAACACCGTTCGTAACGAAAAAGACAATAAACCTGTTCTAATTAAACTCGCATTCTGTATCAGAATGTATGAGTAGAACCAGACAGATTCACCACCACTACTACTATATCCACTATCACTACTAAAATAACTACTAGGCCTACTGATACAATATTCCTAACAATACTATTAGTATACGTTCTTTTCACTGAACAGAGCCAATCGAGGTTCATGTTAATAAGAAAATGGAAGACGCGTTATGCAGGATGAGTAATCCTGCAATGATTCGATTGCACCACTCACCTGTTCGATAACGAAGATGGAATAGCTGACCATCTGCTTCTGTAGGAACGGATGGAAAACATGGAGGAAAGTATCGAGGTGTGACGCTCGATCGCGAAATGGAATGATGATAGCTATGCGCTGGCGAGGTATACAAGAGGAGGGGGACCAGTGACCTCCAGGAACCATTCCAGTGAAGATATCGGGAGAGAGTCTCACTGAACTGAAGTTCAAGTTAACATGACCTTCTACAATGATAAGTCAGGGTTAGGATATAAGCGATATATCAATTGGTTGTGAAGCGAGTCAGTCATCAGATTGCATGCATCAAAAAACTTGTAGCGCAACTGTTCGTTAATTAAAAGACGACATCACCACAACTACCACTAATGCTGCTGCTTAGAGTAATACAACTACTCTACTACAACCACTACTACAACTACATACTACTGCTGAAGCCTGAAGCTACTTCTACTACTACTACTACTACTACTACTTCTACTACTACTACTACTACTACTACTACTACTACTACTACTACTACTACTACTACTACTACTACTATAATTATCATTATCATTATAATTATTATTATAACTATTAGTGTACATTCTTTTAATCGATCAACCAGGATATATGAGCATGTACGTTTGAAGGCAACTCGTATAGCACGGGATTTAGCACCTGCCACGTCTCTCACGAATGCGTTGCCTACTTGACTTTCCAATTGATCAGAACAAAATTTTACGCTTTTAAGTTGGTTGAGCAAAGTCAATTCGTACGACAATTCTCAATCAATGTAATATGATGCTTGATTGGTAAAGGGTAATGAATAGACGACTCAGATGAATGGTAGCAACGTGTTGTTTATTCATTTGGCAATTTCAGAGATCAGCAGGAGGAGTCGACACGGTTGACCAGACAATCTGGTCACGACGCACATCTTAGGGAAATGACTGACTTAGTTTCGGACTTAATCGCGCGTTGGTTGCGACGAAGGTCTTTCCTCAAACAACGAAGCTTGTGGTGCTAGAGCGTTCTATTTCAGTATTCCATTGAGATAGTTAGAGCGTTCTATTTCAGTATTCCATTGAGATATCCTATAGTCCGAAACAATTGAACTGTTTTGGTCTAGGATGACCAACACGAAATCCGGATGACCAGTATCTTGTGTTGTATAACAAATGTACGTGTGAGGCAGGAAATCTTAAAGATGAACCCAAACCTAACCCTAACCCTTAACCCTAACGCTAACCCTGACACATCTACAAGTGAGGCATAGAGACGAAGATGGAGCAAAGATGTGTGATAATGGACAAATGCTTTGCCCGATGTAGACGTGCCTAAGAGAGAAGGTCGCACTGAATTAGTTCGAGTCATAGTCAGTTAACGTACATTTTCACTGGCAATGCATTCTGACGAGCCGTGAGTAGACTTAACATCTATAGGCCTACCAATCATTTGTGTTCGGTCTGAGAGATAGGACCGGAACCAAAGAAGAGAGAAGCCCCTAAGACCACAGGCTCCGGGACGGGGGAGACGGACCGCCCGTAAGAGGCGGCCATCAGGTTTCTCAGACAGCTTTCTGCGGTTGGGACATCATTGGGTAGAAACTCCGCTTCGCCAGCATGGTGGTGTTTGCGACCGCGGATGATAGACCTTGCATCGAGGTATTAGCTCGCAGGATGATAAGGCGGAGTTTCCTTCCCAATGACACCCTGGACGCAGAAAGCCTGGCTGGAGAGACTACGGTATCAAAGAGATTGGGTTTTCTCGGAATTAATCGTAATTTTAATCTCGAAAATTTCTATAAGGCGCTACTAATCGCAGGGCACCAGCTTATTAACGAGCGCTGCGTCGTGTTAAAGAGGTTGCGCTGAGATGCCAAGTGGAGGTCCAAGTTCGAAATGAGCTCTCTATATATACTGACCCAATTCTGTTAAAGCCATTCGAGAACCATTCATCGAAAGCCAGCCACTTTTTACACAGACATACCAAAACTAAGTAAAGTAGACCTAAAGCTCCCATGACCCCCCCCCTATGTGGAACGCAGGGGAGGCGCTATTTCCTTCAGTCAGCCCATTGAGCCGGTGTAGGAGGCTGAATAGACTCCCCTGAAATAAACACTCCCGGAGTGTATATATCCTAGGACAGAATGACTCGGGAGTTAATTGAAACTAGGACAAAAACACTCAAAAACACTCAAAAACAAATGACTCGGGGAGTCCCCGAGTCATTTGGTCCTAGGAAGAATGAACTCCCCTTTCAGTTTATCCTAGGAAGAATGAACTCCACGAGTCATTTGGTCCTAGGAAGAATGAACTCCCCTTTCAATTTTTCCTAGGAAGAATGAACTCCACGAGTCATTTGGTCCTAGGAAGAATGAACTCCCCTTTCAATTTTTCCTAGGAAGAATGAACTCCACGAGTCATTTGGTCCTAGGAAGAATCAGCTCCCCTTTCAGTTTATCCTGGATGAACTCCACGAGTCATTTGGTCCTAGGAAGAATGAACTCCCCTTTCAGTTTATCCTAGGAAGAATGAACTCCACGAGTCATTTGGTCCTAGGAAGAATGAACTCCCCTTTCAGTTTATCCTAGGAAGAATGAACTCCACGAGTCATTTGGTCCTAGGAAGAATGAACTCCCCTTTCAGTTTATCCTAGGAAGAATGAACTCCCCGAGTCATTTGGTCTTAGGAAGAATCAACTTCCCTTTCAGTATACCCTAGGAAGAATGAACTCCACGAGTCATTTGGTCCTAGGAAGAATGAACTCCCCGAGTCATTTGGTCCTAGGAAGAATGAACTCCCCGAGTCATTTGGTCCTAGGAAGAATGAACTCCACGAGTCATTTGGTCCTAGGAAGAATGAACTCCCCGAGTCATTTGGTCCTAGGAAGAATGAACTCCCCTTTCAGTATGCCCTAGGAAGAATGAACTCCCCGAGTCATTTGGTCCTAGGAAGAATTAACTCCCCTTTCAGTTTATCCTAGTAAGAATTAACTCCACTGGAGTGTTTATTCACCAGCAGGAGTGCTTTTGTCCTAGTAATAATACACTCCACTGTTCAATTGGTCCTAGTAAGAATTATCTCCCCAGTCAATATATCCTAGGATAAATAGACCCGGGAGTGTTTAAAAGGGGGAGTCTATTCAGCCTACTACACCGGCAATGGACGAATTCCAAGTCCTGGACACAGGCTACTGCTTTGCGGGACTTTCCCTTTACCTCCCAGCTTACGCCTCCACCAAATTATACTGCACTTAGCGACAGAAGGACGGGTGCGCAAACAATTGCCGGAGTGCGTTACAGGGATCGTTACCCAACTGGGTGTGACTATAGAAGAAAACAAAGTCTTCATCACGTGATTTCTGAAAGGTTGATGTCAGTAACGTGACAGACTATGAATATGTGCTCTAAAGCATGACTAATTGCATATCTTCAAAGTGTGGATTCTCACGCATATTCTTATGTATATTCCGTAAGCTGAACTTTATCCGGTTATCAGCGCAGTGCATATTTTAAGGAATTTTTACTACTGGGACAAAATCAGCCATGGGTCTAGTTCATGACCTTTTTTGGAACTTGTCTGAGAGGCGGGGGGGGGACAAAGTCGGCCATGGCCTGGTCGATGACTTTTTTTAAGAATATGACTTTTCTACGAATTCATCTCCAATGATGACCTTTTTTTAAGTCAATACCTTCTTTTAAAAACTTTTTCGGGTCTCCCAACAATAAATTCTTCCCCCCAAAAGTTTATGACCTTTTTTGGCAATTTCATGACAATGCGTTTTACTAGTTCTCATTTTACTACTGGGCAAATCTTAAAACTCTTGCAACATTTGTCCCAGTAGTTATACTTTATACATACATTGCCTGGGACAAATCAGCCTAACTACTGGGACAAACCCTAAGACTACTGGGACATTTGTCCCACTAGTTATACAGTTAAAATATGCCCTGTATCAGCGGCCCCCTTTTTCAGCTTCAGGCCCGGCTCCACCCCTGCACTTGCGTCCATGCAGGCTCACAGTCACGCTACAGGTCATGACCAAATTTATGCAGATCATAAAGTATTAGGTATACATTCGGGTACTTTTAGTCTACGTTATGTCTTGGTCTATAGTTCATTTGAAACAATCTTCAACGGTCAAAGTAAACATGCTTAGGTTCAAAAGAGTTCAATAGACGACACCAGGCGAGGGCTGTGGAGAAATTTCGCTTAGATTTAAGCAACTGCTCTTTATTCTGCTCTGACTTTGTAGAATGGCATTTCCACAGAACCACTTGCGCTTCTAATATGTGATATAATGTTCATTTTTAGCATCAGAACATCTCAAAACTGTAGATTAGACACAAGCGTTGTGTACTATCGGAGGACATAATTACGTCTTGGAAAATCATAATTGCGGCACTCGGAATTGATTAATTCCATTTGTCGTAATGGACGATAATAACTATTATATGCATCAAGTAGATTCTTTAATTTGAAATGAATATATAAAATCTAATTTAACTAGAGTTATGGATGACTATGACGATTACAACAACAATACTAAAACCAATGCCGATAAAGTTACAATAATATATATCTAGACAATAGCATCAGAAATACCAGGTAACTAGCCAAATTATTACTAGCAATTACATTAATAGCCAAATAACTGATAAATAAATAAATTATATATAAATATATAACACGGACGGAGGAGGAGGAGGAGAACGAGGAGGACGACGACGAGGACGAGGAGGAGAAGGAGAAGGAGAAGGAGAAGGAGTTGGAGAAGGAGAAGGAGAAGGAGTTGGAGGAGAAGGAGTTAGAGAAGGAGTAGGAAGAGGAAGAGGAAGAGGAAGAGGAAGAGGAAGAGGAAGAGGAAGAGGAAGAGGAAGAGGAAGAGGAAGAGGAAGAGGAAGAGGAAGAGGAAGAGGAAGAGGAAGAGGGGGAGGAGCAGAAGGAGGAGGAGGAGGAGGAGGAGGAGGAGGAGGAGGAGAAGGAGAAGAGGAAGAAGAAGAAGAAGAAGAGCAGTACCATAAGCTAGTCCGGAGGCAGTCACGGGTATGAAGTATAAGCGCCTTCATTTTCATAGCCTCTGCGTATGAGGGTGGGTTGCTAGCAGCCATCTCCTTCTTTGGCTGATCTTCCATTTGGAGAATTTCGCCACTGCATTCGTTATAGCGGAGTTTGCCAGGGAACGCAGGTGGAGTGGAAATCTCGAAGTACATTTCTCCCATGGAAGGGGTTTGAACCCCGACCTCTCGATTGACAGTTGAGCAGACTTAACCACTAGACCATCGCGGCTCCGATGGACAGAATCTCGTAAAGAAGCGTCAGGGTTAGGAACAATACAATACAACTATATAACCCTAACCCTAACCCTGTGGTTATGCTGACCTCAGCTTTTAGGGCTCTGAGAAATACCAGCTGAAGATTTACATTTGCATTTCAATACAAACCATTTGAATTGTCACTAAGGGGCTTCAACGTGAAAGCCACTTATATTACAATAAAGTTGGAAACCGTTTAAAAGTCTTAGACCCTTCGGCACCATGCACTGCCACAATATCAAAGTTGAATCCTGAGCCGAATCGATTACTGCAATGTCGCCTTTGCTGGCTTGCCACAGCGCAGTATCATTCGGCATCAGGCGGTCATCAACGCTTCTGCTCGCCTGGTCATGAGACATAAAAAGTTCGACACCACAACCGCGATCCAAGATCTTCAGTGGCTCAGAATAGGCGAGCGGATCAAGTATAAGCTTTGCATCATGATGCACAAATGCCTGAATAACTGCACACCACGCTACCTCGCAGACAACATCAGGCCGCTATCGGACGACCCTAATCGGTCGCGATTGCGATCAGCAAAGTCCGCTGATGTATTCGTGCCAGTGAAAAAAACCAAAATGGGCGATCGAGCCTTTCGGGTCGCTGGCCCGCGTGCTTGGAACAGTCTTCCTGCTGATATCCAGGAAGCGAAAAGCATTTTTGTCTTAAAAAACAGTTGAAACTTTAGTTGCTAAGCAAAACCTCCGAGCATTAACCTTTGCGCTGACAGTAGACTGTGTGCGTGCGTATGTGTGAAGCATCCTAGAAGTAGCTTGCTACCAACGATGCTATATAAATTGTCGTAATTACAATTACAATTACAATATCAATGATGTGTATTGAGACAATTAATATAGCGCCCCCAAGAGTAACTCACACAAGCGAAGAGCAATAAATTAATAACCGACCATCCTTGAAACAGATGATGCTACTGACTATGCATGCATTTGGTGCGGTAGCCGAATGGTTAGGGCGCTCCGTCTGTAACGCTAAGACTATGGGTTCGAGTCTGTGTAAGGACCTTGAGCAAGTCCTTCACGAGCAATTGCTCAGCGCCATCGATGTTCTGTCGTATACGGTCGTTTCTGCGCTTTTGGACTTTGGAAGAAGGAGGGCAATATCAAAAACAGTTGTATTGTATTGTATTGTATTGTATTGTATTGTATTGTATTGTATTGTATTGTATTGTATTGTATTGTATTGTATTGTATTGTATTGTATTGTATTGTATTGTATTGTATTGTATTGTATTGTATTGTATTGTATGCTTACTGAGGTCTGCTGGTAAGCATGGACAGAGATCCTTCGTCGCCCATCTTCTGTCGGAATGAACCAGTCTTCGAAGAACTCCAGCTGGCGGAACAATCGCCTTCTCACAATAGTTCGAATAGCTTTTCAAATAATTCCTCACACATTCTGCGTATTTATTCGAATCCGTTATATTCATCTCTCCATTATCGTAGGACAGAGTTTCAAAGGCGTCGTCAGCATCCGATGAATACTCTTTGGTGGTTGTTGAGCCGTGTTTCGGTTGCAGGAGGCGCACAACAAAAACGGAATAGATAGTTACCTGTAGGACTATCAGCAACAGGCAGCAACGGACTCGATGACCGTTGCAGAGCAGCATTGCGGAATTAACCTACAAACGATGAACAATGAGTTGTGATCTGATCTCTTAACAATAATTGTCTTTGTAGATGCCGGGTCGAAGTGAATTAGTCGAGACGGCTTTAAGCTAAACGGTTTAGAGAAACCAAGACACTTTGTGACAGCGCAGAATGTTTTCGCTGAAGATATGTCGACCGAGAAAGTGACTAAAGCCCGCATCGGGTGGCGCATTCACGCTTCGTTCTAAGAAAGCATTTCCTAACATCGCGCTGCTACAGATCATTGCTCACCTAATGAACCAGTCACACCTGACATCGCGCCTGTTTTGGTCTATTGAGCACAGTACCTTGGCTAAATATGTATCAAGTTCACTATTAAGAATACGTATGCATGCATGACGTTAGTTCAATGTTCAGGCGAACATTGTTAGGCCTACGCATTTGTATTAATATGAGGATTGAGGAAGCACGCGCCGCTTTATGGACGACAATCCTACGTTTATTGGTGTGTGTGTGTGTGTGTGTGTGTGTGTGTGTGTGTGTGTGTGTGTGTGTGTGTGTGTGTGTGTGTGTGTGTGTGTGTGTGTGTGTGTGTGTGTGTGTGTGTGTGTGTGTGTGTGTGTGTGTGTGTGTGTGTGTGTGTGTGTGTGTGTGTGTGTGTGTGTGTGTGTGTGTGTGTGTGTGTGTGTGTGTGTGTGTGTGTGTGTGTGTGTGTGTGTGTGTGTGTGTGTGTGTGTGTGTGTGTGTGTGTGTGTGTGTGTGTGTGTGTGTGTGTGTGTGTGTGTGTGTGTGTGTGTGCATTCTAAGTTTCCAGTAACATTTCTTTGGAGTCTTCGGAGGGATTTAGCATCTTTGACCTTAACTGAAGCGCTTCTGTGACATTCTTCATAATTAAGTTTACTCAACACGAAGTCGTTAAGACGCCAGAGATATTATAGAAGGTTCTCCACATACCAGATGAGGCTTAAACTATATCACATCTTCCTTAGGAATTGTAATTACATCATTGGCCTATTATAGGCCGTGGCTTATGTGAGGGAATTTACGAACTACATGTAAGTTTACTCACAGTGAAGCCTTTAAGACGCCATTGATGTCACATAATGGTAAATGTAAATATTCTTGTTTTCTATAGCGACCCTACGGCCTTGACCCTGTTTATTTCTCAATGAATTGATCGGGTAAGATCCTTCACCGCCTCTGCCGTTGGAATGGGTGCCCCCACCCTTGAAGGTCTCCCTGTGTGGGCCGTGCTATTCCGAGATTCAAATCTCTTAAATGAGCGACCATCGGGAGGCGAACCGGGCGCAGTACAGCCAGAGGCACATGGGACGTACGGTCTAACCAACGTAGCTAACTTGGCCTGCAGTGTGTCCTTCGTAGCTATGAATACTCAACAAGATACCATTAAGTCATCGGTTAATTCGTGATGCAGGTACAGTTCCGAACCTAAGAGTTGGCTGAAGAACATAGGACATAATTTGACTGCAGGCAATGTGTGACGATGTCTCTCAACTAGAGCCCTGCGCCGACTTGATAGCTGATGGTGACACCTAGGACTCGCAGGGAAGTAACGCGGATGACCCCAGGAATAATAAGGGGGATGGAGGGTATTGCTTTCCTTCTGGTGAGTACGGGAGTAGAGGTTCGTGTTTCCTATGAGACGGTTATACTGTGTAGGGACCTTGAGCAAGGTCTTCACTCACAATCTGTATATATTATTGCTCAGCACCATTGACTGATCATTAGTTTTTAAATACTTGTAATGCAAGGTTACTTTTAGCATTAGGCTCCTACAGACCAGTGTGATTCTCGTTAACGTTAACGATAACGAAAATGTTCGTTAACGAACAAAAAATGATTTCGTTAACGATAACTATAACTATAACTAAAAAATATCATTAACTATAACTATAACTATAACGAAAATAACACTAACGAAAATTCATTGCTATTTTCGTTAATACGATAAAAAAAGTGCAATATCAACTAACGTGAGAACGTGAAAATACAGCCGTTAACGAAAGCAAATGATTCCTATGTTCGCCTTGGATGTCGGTGAATATGGAGCGCTGTGTATTCATGAAGCTGAATGCACCCATTCGTCAAAGCTTTAAGCAAATTATTGTGTAACGCGTCTTCATAATTCAGTGTGATTTTCATTAACGATAACGGTAACGAAAATGTTTTCGTTAACGAAAGCAAAATGATTTCGTTAACGATAACTATAACTGTAACTAAAAAATAACATTAACTATAACTGTAACTATAACTAAAATGAAAAACCATTAACTATAACTGTAACTGTAACTAAAATAAAATCTGTAAGGAGAATCACACTGCTACAGACGTCTTGTCTTACAAATATGAACATCCTTAACGACAATGCACATCTGTTTAGGTAATCAGGTAAATTGTAATCAGATGAAGCAACATGCATTTGCATATTGCATAAGCACACTTGCACGTGCACTGATAAAGTAGAGGCCCACGCATTAAATCACACGGAAGATGCCGGATGACAGCAGCCTCCCAGTCAGAGAGGCTGCTGTCAAGACCAGCAGTGAAATATAAATATACACGTTTTCTTATATATAGTGATCGAATGGCCGAGTGGCCTTAAGCCTCTGAATTTTTAAATGAATTTACCAGGTGGTCTGCTGCCCGTTTGAATTGGTGCCATGCCATTTAAGGTATCTGTATATAGGCCATTGTTTGTATCAGACTACACTGAAATAGACCATTCTTGATACATATATATGTACTAAGTCAGAAACTGTCTCACCGTTATACTGTTTACCTGAATAGATTCCAGCCCAGAGTATTAATCAAGTATGCCTTCCATTCTGCAGGAATTAGTTAGACGGTATATCTTGATATTAATAGCACTTATGAACTCCTCTAACCGTAGAGCACTAAGCCAAAAATTTATACTTTTGTAATAAGGCCACATACATCAAAGACTACAATCAATAATTTATAGAAGCTATTCAACATGAAGTAACGAATGCGGGTACTGTAGACATTCATATTGCTTTTGCTGTCAAGATATTAAGGAAAAGGCAACAGGAACAGAAGTATCAAAACATTGGATACTTGAAACAAGATATTGCTTTAAATGACTGTGTGTATCATGGCACAAAGACAGGATCATCAAAGTATAAGTAAAAAGGAATTTGGTCAGGAAGACAATGCATTCTTCATGAATCATATCAAGATAAAGGCTACACATATAATAACCAGCTATGATCACTCTCTATCTTCATCATTAACACACGAGTTCCTACCAATCAAAAGCGCCTTCATGCCGAATACTTTTTTTGTTTAATAAAACATATATTATCATAATTTAAACATAAAACATAATTTTTGTATTCGACTCAATAAATGATTTGATTTGATTTGATTTGATATAGGTGTAGATAAAATTATACTTTTCAGCTTATGTTACACCATTACTCTACGGGGGTCCATAGAGTAATGGATAACACACTGGCGTGAAGAGCTGAAGGTACCAAGATCGAACCCGGTAGACCCCGTAAGGTTTATTCAGCCTTCCACTCGCTAGGTGGCAGCGGTGGTTAAATGAATAGTAGGCCATGATTGGCGACGTTCGGCTGCCGCTTAACAGTTATATTCGACTCCTGTAAAACTGTTATCATGTGCTTCTACTGTATACATGTATGTAAGGCGCCCTGCGTGGCTGCCGTTTCTATTATATGTATGTTCACTGTACAGCGCATTGCGTTTGTAGGCGCTTAATTAAAGAACAGATTATTATTATTATTAATCCTTTATTCCCTGGGGAACTGTCAGATAGCCAATTAGTCGTGTTTCACCACCTTATTTTGCTGTAAGTCAGGCTGTTTGTGTAGAAATTTTATTCTGTCACAAAATGAGAGTTTTCCCCGCGTAACAAGTCGAGCATTCTAACCAATCACCTACCATGACACATGATGTAAATTAATTACCATCGGATTGAATAATCGTAATCTTAATCGTAAGCTCTAACTTTCAAAGGATCTACTTAAAAGCTGAGCGCAGTGCACCAACTTATTCACGATCGCTGCTCGTAACTATTAACTTCTGCGGCACCAGAGTAAAAAAGAAACAAATCATAACGCATCGGCACTTCAAAATAATAATATTTAGTATTATTTTTGCTTTCATTAAGCGCCAACTGTCTAATGACTAAGCACCAATCGATGAATGCGAGTGTGTAGGTGGATGTGTGCATTCTAGGTCTATGTATAGATGGCGCTACATCAATGATCTATGTAAAGATGGCGCTACATCAATGATCTATGTAAAGATGGCGCTACATCAATACTGTATTTTATATTTATAGGGTCTACATAAATTGTTGTAGGATCCATATTAAACTAAACTTGTGGCTGAACCAGTTCATTAGACTCGCATACTAATCAGAAGGGTGGTGCTACCTTGCGTTCTGGTCTTCACTGCTTTTCCTCGGATATATCATTTCATATGATATTATGCGAGTAAAAATATACAATTCTGTCTATATATACTCATGCGCAGTGCGTCTGATTTGAAAATAGTAGGCGGGTTGAAAATCGATCGCGCTGGATCGAGTAGGCGAGCGATACGCGGTCGACCTCGGGAACTTTTGTGTACAGCGTATTTTGTGTATCGTATTCGTAAATTTTCGCATCGCTGCATATAGAACTCATATAGTAGGCCTATCTCACTTCTGTTTCGTTATCTGAGTAGGTCTCTTGAAGAGGCGCTAAAAAATTCTCAGAATGAATGAATGAATGAACATTCACTAGAAACTTACCATTGACGTAAGATGAGGTGTGACGGATGGTTTCACAACGTTGGTTGAGCCTTCGGCATACGTTGAACACTCTTTTTGGCTTGACCTTTCAGCCGGAAATCCATTCGAATTTTATCGGCGTGCTTTCTGCAGGACTTGCAGTAAATTTTGTTCACAGTCAGACGGTTTTCTATTTCGACTAGGCCTACATTGACATCGAACGAGTCGCCTATAATTTCCATGACATATACTTGCTCAACTGTACAAGTGTACTTGACTTGCTCATCTTCGCTGCAATCGTTCTTTAAAATAATTTCCGAAATTGGCGATGGGACGGATGATATGTCACGCGGCGTGAGGTGTTGGCCGTGTTGTTATGGCCAATCATATTGCACGAAATTGGAGTGATAAGTCAGCAGTAATTAGGACAGATCACAGCACGCATTCACCGTTGCGAAAGTAAGTAGATTAGAATAATCTCAATTAGGTAAATGAAATAATATTCTGGCTCCAGGTTCGTCTATTGTCTTGGAGTCTAACTCAAACTCAGCGAGCGACGACCGACTGTCACCGACGGTGAGAAGCCTGTGGCTAGGCGAGCGATAAATCGCTCGCCGGTACCTTTGCTAGGCGAGCGACCAAGGAGAGCGATCGATCGCTCGCCTTAAATCAGACACACTGCTCATGCGTAGGAATTCTCTCCTTCAACATCAGAAAACAGCTGGAAGCGAAATCGAGATGCAAAAACTTATCAAGCGCATCGAGTTACTCTTGGATCGAGCAGAGCTTGTTCTATCGATTGCCAAAGCCATTAAACGTTCAGGTGGCCGGGGGGTAGGTGGGGGGGGGTGTGACCGCGGCCAGTGTTCGCCTGCGACCGATTGGGATAAAGTGGACGAAAGGAATTTGCTTAGAGCAAATACATGTACGATCTGTGCCAAGCATTCAGAGAATGGATATAGATCAAACGTCGGGTTTGTATTTCCAATGAGAGACAAATCCACAAAAAAGGAACGTTAATTCCTGAGAAACTATCCCCAGTAGCTTGTAGGAGCACACCCATGGTGATACCGTCAATATTTAGTATGGTCAGCCCCTGTTGGTGCTCTAGCAAGACTTCATTCCTAGGCCTAGGAGATCTAACTACAGGAATCTAGACCTTCATGCATAGGAATGCGTTGTGGTCTAATTATTATCGACCAAAGTAGTCTAAGGATCGTTTCAGACGTTGCTGTAAGGATGGTAAGGAATGTTCGGTATTTCTTTCTACTCATCGATCGTATAAAACCGGACGATTAGTAGCCAATGTGCTATTTAGCCGATTGAATGGTTGAGCGCATCCTTACAGCAAATACCGAGACAATACTTGGCCCACCTAATGTGAGAGGTTTATGCATAGACACTTTCACATGTGTATTACCTTTAGCCTTCATGTTTGTGAGGAGTTTCTACTAGGGACCTGCGAATCGCAAATTTTCAGTCGAATCGAATCTCGAATCGAATCGGGGGTAAAGATTCGAATTCGAATCGAATCTCGAATCGAATCACCGGGTACCAGTTTCGTATTAATGAAGCTTGATTGCACAGGCGTACCACAGTATCAATGACTTTTCTGCAGTTTAAAATCAATTAAACTAAACATTAAACTCTATTAACAGAATTAAAATAACACAATTAATTAATTAATTAATTAATTAAGTATATTATTTGTGCCAATTGCATAAGTAAGTATTTAAGTACTTTGGTGTACATACATCTAAGCGGAGTTTATTACAGAGCTTCTCATTTGCGGCGATCGATCGATCGCTCTCCTTGGTCGCTCGCCTAGCAAAAGGTACGGGCGAGCGGTTAATCCCTCGCCTAGCGGAAGGCGTCGCACCGTCGGTCGTCGCTCGATAAGTTTAAGTTAAACTCCAAGACGATAGACGGAACTGGAGCCAGACCATTATTTTATTTTTATTTATCTAATTTACATTACATTAATTTACTTACTTGCAGCAGCGGTAAATGCGTGCCGTGACCTAATGACTGCTGAGTGATCGCTCGAAGTTCATACAATATGATTGGCCATAACAACACGGTCATTACTTCATTCGTGGAGTCACTAATTATATGCAGCTATACAAAATAGGCTGTACACAAAAGTTCTAGAGGTCGACCGCGCATCGCTTACCTAAATCCAGCGCGATCGATTTTCAAACCGCCTACTATTTTCAAATGAGAAGCTCTGAGTAGGCCTATCTCTCTTTGTGCTGTCGGCTCTAGGAGCCCTAGCGATCGTCATGCTACACAGTCTCCGTTGCCGTCTTGCTACTTCCCCAGTAGCCCTTGAGTCGCGCTTTGGCCTGGGAGTCCCTCCTCAGCGCTTCGGCCTGGGAGTCCCTCCATCCGCGACCATCGGCGTGGTTTGGTGTGTCGCATGACGATTTTCTTGGCATGATTAACAGGGGTGGTTTGCCATTGCCTTCCCCTGGTTTTGCCTGCCGTGCCCGTTCGTTCCCCTTCTAATGAAAGGGTATTAACGGTCCGCACCACGTGAAGGTGGGCACGGAGGACTTTGGTTCACCAGCCCAGGTCGGGTCCGAGTCTACGCTCAAAGAGACGTCGGTCAGATCACCTCCCTGCTTTACTCTGAAACAGAGTGACTGATGAACCTTTGCAGACCTATAGGACCTTTGTAGGCCTATAGGATTCTAATTATAAACCCTTTTCAGAGGGTTTGTTGTCATCGCATGCCGCGTTTCACGCAGAAATTCAACAACCAATCCACGCGCAGTAAACAATTAAACCAATTAGTTTAGAACAAATTGCGTCAAGGGCTAATAATTTTTCCGCAAGATGATTCGAAATTTTTCGAATCATGACATCATTTTCGAATCGAATCGAATACCGCCGTCCGATTCGTTTTCGAATCGAATATCGAAGCTTCGCAGGTCCCTAGTTTCTACAGATACCCATAAATAGGTTAGTTTCATTTAATGCGGAATTTCCACAGAGACATGTTTATATGTTTATCAACGTTATGCTTCTGAGGAGTTTCTGTGGAGACAGGCAAGAAGATGTCTTGTTTCTGCCTTCACCTTTACTCAGGTAGATTAAATACGTTTTCTGCTGCAATAAAACACGCACCAGTGCGATTCAGATGACTGAATAAAGCGTCGCCGGCATTATCGTCATGCCTATAGTTAACGTTTTAAAATAGACCCATAAATATCGTATATGTCTAAATAGGCCAATCGGCTCACTCCCAAACGCTTTAACAACTCTGCGGTAATGCCGACACTCGCCTGACGGACACCGGCCAAGTCCTGCATCAACCACTACCTCCAACCAAACCAACCTACATGACCGCATCATCCTCCCAGCCGATAATGCCGACACTCGCCTGACGGACACGAGCCAAGTCCTGCATCAACCACTACCTCCAACCAAACCAACCTACATGACCGCATCATCCTCCCAGCCGATAATGCCGACACTCGCCTGACGGACACGAGCCAAGTCCTGCATCAACCACTACCTCCAACCAAACCAACCTACATGACCGCATCATCCTCCCAGCCGATAATGCCGACACTCGCCTGACGGACACCGACCAAGTCCTGCATCAACCACTACCTCCAACCAAACCAACCTACATGACCGCATCATCCTCCCAGCCGATAATGCCGACACTCGCCTGACGGACACGAGCCAAGTCCTGCATCAACCACTACCTCCAACCAAACCAACCTACATGACCGCATCATCCTCCCAGCCGATAATGCCGACACTCGCCTGACGGACACCGGCCAAGTCCTGCATCAACCACTACCTCCAACCAAACCAACCTACATGACCGCATCATCCTCCCAGCCGATAATGCCGACACTCGCCTGACGGACACCGGCCAAGTCCTGCATCAACCACTACCTCCAACCAAACCAACCTACATGACCGCATCATCCTCCCAGCCGATAATGCCGACACTCGCCTGACGGACACCGGCCAAGTCCTGCATCAACCACTACCTCCAACCAAACCAACCTACATGACCGCATCATCCTCCCAGCCGATAATGCCGACACTCGCCTGACGGACACCGGCCAAGTCCTGCATCAACCACTACCTCCAACCAAACCAACCTACATGACCGCATCATCCTCCCAGCCGATAATGCCGACACTCGCCTGACGGACACCGACCAAGTCCTGCATCAACCACTACCTCCAACCAAACCAACCTACATGACCGCATCATCCTCCCAGCCGATAATGCCGACACTCGCCTGACGGACACCGACCAAGTCCTGCATCAACCACTACCTCCAACCAAACCAACCTACATGACCGCATCATCCTCCCAGCCGATAATGCCGACACTCGCCTGACGGACACGAGCCAAGTCCTGCATCAACCACTACCTCCAACCAAACCAACCTACATGACCGCATCATCCTCCCAGCCGATAATGCCGACACTCGCCTGACGGACACGAGCCAAGTCCTGCATCAACCACTACCTCCAACCAAACCAACCTACATGACCGCATCATCCTCCCAGCCGATAATGCCGACACTCGCCTGACGGACACCGGCCAAGTCCTGCATCAACCACTACCTCCAACCAAACCAACCTACATGACCGCATCATCCTCCCAGCCGATAATGCCGACACTCGCCTGACGGACACCGGCCAAGTCCTGCATCAACCACTACCTCCAACCAAACCAACCTACATGACCGCATCATCCTCCCAGCCGATAATGCCGACACTCGCCTGACGGACACGAGCCAAGTCCTGCATCAACCACTACCTCCAACCAAACCAACCTACATGACCGCATCATCCTCCCAGCCGATAATGCCGACACTCGCCTGACGGACACCGGCCAAGTCCTGCATCAACCACTACCTCCAACCAAACCAACCTACATGACCGCATCATCCTCCCAGCCGATAATGCCGACACTCGCCTGACGGACACCGGCCAAGTCCTGCATCAACCACTACCTCCAACCAAACCAACCTACATGACCGCATCATCCTCCCAGCCGATAATGCCGACACTCGCCTGACGGACACCGACCAAGTCCTGCATCAACCACTACCTCCAACCAAACCAACCTACATGACCGCATCATCCTCCCAGCCGATAATGCCGACACTCGCCTGACGGACACCGGCCAAGTCCTGCATCAACCACTACCTCCAACCAAACCAACCTACATGACCGCATCATCCTCCCAGCCGATAATGCCGACACTCGCCTGACGGACACCGGCCAAGTCCTGCATCAACCACTACCTCCAACCAAACCAACCTACATGCCGACACTCGCCTGAGCCAAGTCCTGCATCAACCACTACCTCCAACCAAACCAACCTACATGACCGCATCATCCTCCCAGCCGATAATGCCGACACTCGACTGACGGACACCGGCCAAGTCCTGCATCAACCACTACCTCCAACCAAACCAACCTACATGACCGCATCATCCTCCCAGCCGAAGTTTAATGTTAGAATGCTATAATTAGGCTACACTTACTAACTGTGTTTATCAGATGTCTGTACACCAAAGTGCGATTAGCAGATTGGTTAATAAGAATATACTTACTTATTTCCTAATATCATCACTCATTAATAATATTATTTCTATAATTAATAATCACCCGACATAATGTCCAGGCTTAATCGAACGCGTTGAACAATTGTGCGTGAACGATTTGATGAAGGTCCCTATAGAGCAATCGTGTCAGAGTAGACCCGAACTTATGCCGCCCACATTACAAGACAAGTGCTCACAACAATTAACTATCCAGCTACCGTGTCCTTCGATATTTAGATATAGCAGAGATTCATTCTCTATAACAGTGCTTCCCAAACTTTTTAGCACCGCGACCCAATTTTTTTTAGAACGACAATCTATCGAGACCCACCTAGCTTTACTGGACAAAAAGTTCTAAAAAGAATTTTTTTTATTGAATATCATTTTACACAAATCTTGATACATAATGAAGCGTGTGTGCATAAGTTGCTGTACACAGACGCACTTGATTAAGCTGTACAATTGGCTGATGCTGGTGAATCTTCTAATTGTCTATGCATTGTTTTGCTTTCTGATTAAATTTCTGTTCTTAATGACAATTAACACCATAATATAGGCTTGAGCAGAGAGCACTACTGATGATTTTTTTAGAGTGACGCCATATAAATTTCGGATTACAACCACAATCTCACGGTTAGCTATAAGTCCCACATCAATCAATCAATTAGGGATTTATATAGCGCCCCTTTAAGGAAACTATTGAGGGGCGCTCCGAGTCCAACCCGGCAAAAGAGAACAGTAGATGCATTGTGTGTCTAACTACGGACTGTATTATCTGCTAATGCAAACATCGCCTTTGATCTCGGATGCAACTGAACGCAAGGCATTATTCTGCCAATGTCAATTAACATCACTGCTAATTAACGCTGCACAACTATACAATCATATTTTCGACGAGATTTTTATTTATCGGCTGTATTTTAAATGAAGTGGTCTGTTTGCCGGTGTCACGAAATAGAGTATTCCCCCATACATGCGTATCCCCCTTAGCGAAATGGAGTATTCGGTTTAGTTTGCATTTTTGGCGGTTTCTAAGTGTATTCAGTCGTACTGTTTGGATTTATTGCACACATAAAATTTTTGAATTGCGTATCTTTAGTTTGTACGTCGACCTGAAATCAACTTACTTTGTTTTTGGTGATTTTGACTGGAATTTCGTCGAGGCTATCGTGATGCGTATGACGAGGGGGGGATAGAATGGTTCATCCCACCGGATACTCTAAACCGGTTTATTCCATCCGGGGGGATACGCTTTAGGGGGGATAGAATATCTCGGGACACCGGAACAAACGCACATTATCATCAGGCACAATACCATCGTTCAACCAATACGATACAATTAGTCTATCTCGTCTTGTCTTCTATTGTATTGTCTTCAACTGTCTTGTGTAGCTCCTGTGTAGCCAGACTTTGGACTATAATAATAAATAAACAAGTGTCAAGTGTCAAGTCTTCATTCTGAGGATTGGCCGCACGATGGAGAATTTTCTTCAATCCACTTCTGTTTCTTGTCTCTTTCAACAACTGGTCGAATGATAAACCAGATCACGACTTTGTGTTAGCAGTACCTGTCAGTTTAAGTCTTCCCTGAGCTCATGACCCGGAACTGTGCCTTGGATATTCTCCTTCTCCAGACATTCTCAACACTTCCGAAGCATATGCCCGCAGTATGGAAGTTTCCTTTTCCTGATTAATCCGAGGAGACTCCTTTCTACTAATCAGTGATTCTACAGAGACATCTACGAAGGCACCATATGTCAATTACAATACAATACAGAACAATATAATCGCAACAAGCACTACCTACAGTTTAAACTGGATGTAGGCCTATCTGTTGCTTCTGGATTGCACTGCGAATCATGGCAAACACAAACCCGATAACCAGGTTGTGCAACAAATACAACTTCAGTGTTGGCCAAACTATTCTTGGTCAAAGTGTTGTCCCTGATATAGCCACTCGTTCAGTCCGATGTCATGGCAACGTGTTAAGGAATGCACGCGTGGAGCACGGTCGCCTATTCGATAGCGTGCTGGATCGCCGATCTGACAGCTGTGGGTTCGAGGCGGTTGAGAGGACTCCGCGTAACGACTACGACATATTATTAGCGCACGGACCTACTTTTGTCCTTTCAGATTCTAAACGCCTTCTTCCATAGACGTCTAACTGTCTGCCTTCTTGACCATAGGATCTGGACCTGGAACCGATTCTGATCGTTTTGACTGTGCGCCTAAGACAGGGTTAGGGTTAGGATTAGGGTTAGGATTAGTCCCTAACCCTAACCCTAACCCTGACTGTGCTGTATGGTTCCCGCGACCTAATTTTGTTCGCTGTTGAAACCTTTAGGTTACAATAACGTTTACTATCATAGAATAGTTTTCAGATACACCATCGTGGTCTGAGTACATATGATCTTTTCTCTGCTGAAGTGTAAACTATGCGTCAAGTGATGATGTCCACTAAGTTTGCACAACAGCAAATAGTGGTGTCAACTTTAAATACGAAAAAGTTAGTGCAGCAAGTGAGTTTATGGAGTTCTAAGAATATTACCGAATTATCAGCTGTAAAGGTTGCACACGTTCAACATTGAAGTGCTTCACGTACAATAACTTCGTGAGTTCTTCTCGGGTCCAACGGAAAATTAATTTGGTACTTGCTAGGATTAGGTCGATTTACATCCACTGAACAATAGTTGAGCATTCGTATAACTGATGCACACATCCGAGTAGCATTCAGCGTGCGCCAGAAAGTATACATCAAGTTTGGCTAACTCTGATATCAGGGCTCCGAGTCACGTGATACGGCCTACTGTATATCACGTGTGCTTAACCCGACTTCAACTGACAGATGATAGTCAATAAAAACTCTGCGTATACATGTAAATAGCGGACCAACCAGTGCTACAAGTGCCAGTTGGATGGTAGAGAAGTGGCAAAGGGCAAAGAGAAACGAATATATATATAGAAGTAGGGTTGCTCAGTGAGGGTCGAATAAATTAAGAGTAAGCCAACAGCAGGAAGATGTAGATTACGCGTCTGACTGGATGCGAATGCATATATATAGGCCTACATGTATGCGCCCCAGTCTTTGAAATGGAGATTTTCATCAGCAGGGTTCAGTCACAGAGTCATCAAAGCTGAACTGGAATTATATTGCACGATAATTATGTGCATTTTATGTGCATTTGTTGGCACGTATGCACTTGAGACAGACGTTTAAATAACTTTCCAAAACGCTCGTCTCAGAGATTCAAATGTTTGTGTGGTGGTCATGTTTGCTTAAGCGAAGTTATTGGAGAAAGAGACTGAGGTAGAGAGACAGACACAGATAGAGACACACATACAGACATACATACATGCATGCGTGCATACACACGTACGTACAGGCAGGGGCGTAACTTTAGTCTAAAAAGTGGGGGGTACCAATACTTTGGTCTAAAAAGTGGGAGGTGCCAATTTCTTCTCCACTTTAGCTTTTCGCATGGCGCCCATTTTGAACATAATTTTTTATTCCCTGCCAGTATTCTCATTAATTTTGGCTCTCGATTTACCTGGGTATCTAAATATTTTCGTACTTTTGGTGGTGATTGCGTTCTCTGAGAAGGCACAATAATAAAATATTGAATGACATTGCTTAAAAAGTGGGGGGTACAGTACCCCCCAGTCCAAAAAGTGGGGGGTACGGGTACCCCTCGTACCCCCCACAAATTACGCCTATGCGTACAGGTGTACAGAGAGAAAGACAGGCAGGCGGACGGACACAGATAGATATATTGAAAACAGACAGAAACAGATGGACAGACCAAGAGACCTATGGACAGACAGATAACAAGGAGCCTGGTAGACAGACAGATGGCCAGAGGGACAGATAATCGGACAGACAGACGAACAGACACATGGAGAGACAGATACGAGGAGAGGCGTGAACCGGG
>OY744604.1:97443260-97455760 GCA_963556255.1 Allolobophora icterica
TGTCGTAAAAACAATGCCTAGGAATTTCCACCGAAGAAGAGTTTCTGTGCAGATGGCCCTAGTAGCCTACATTCCAGTGTTGCTCATCGAATTGTGTTTAGCTCATCACTAACCATCGACTCATCGCATGTGCGTTGCAGTAAAGGCGCCATAGAAGTTTAGAGATTAAGTAAGCAGTATACTTGGCAGAAACTGAGGACATGGCCCTCCCTTAAAAACCACGAAGGGGCGATCTGCTTTAGCCCCACACATTCAACCCTGAAGATTAAATGCTTGGTATATATTGTGTCTCTGTGTGTCTGTCATTCTGTCTGTCTGTCTCTATATCTTTGGCTCTGTTCTGTGCTCAACCTGAGTACAGGATGAGTGCAGCCAAAAAGATCACGAAGCTCGATTCATTTTTCAAGCACGAACAGAAACCCCCTCTGATCTGACGTAGCGCTCGTGCATAGGCTGTTGTCCTGCGCTTAGCCTTCGAGTGGCGCTTTAGAAGTTTGGAGATTACGATTACGATAACGATTACGATCTCCGACGGCCATCGCATGCCAAAGCATTCTATTACATTACAATTCATTACAGTACATTACAATGCATTTCAATGCATAGCATTAAATTACAATGAATTAATTCTACATTACATTAGATTAAAATGCATTAGGCTACATTGCATTATTGAAATGCATAGCAATGTATTCCAATGCATTGCAATGCTTCACGTTATGATGCATTAAGTGTATTATGTTACTTTACATTTCATTACAATGTATTAGGCCTACTCTAAGACGTATTGCGTAACGCTATACATTAGAAAAAATCATTGCAGTCCATCATAGTACACTAAATTACACAAGACTACATTATATAACATTTCAAATAATTGCATCACATTACAAATGCATCGTTATTACATCACAATGCGCTGCATTAGATTACGATCGAGTGATTGGGTTGCATGATTTGATTGACGTAATTGATGACTTGATTGGTTGACTTCCAGAATGATGGTAGAGCCAACGGTTGTTACGTCTCTGGCGTCCTCTGGCGAATTGCAAGAAACTCAGAATGTGTGTAGCGTCCTCTGGCGAATTGCAAGAGACTCAGAATGTGTGTAGCGTCCTCTGGCGAATTGCAAGAGACTCAGAATGTGTGTAGCGTCCTCTAGCGAATTGCAAGAGACTCAGAATGTGTGTAGACTTGCGACTCATATGAAACTGTTGCGTGGAGGACATACAGGTGGGCCATCGATCGATTGATGTATTATTTAGGTGACGCTATGGAAGTTCTAAGACTCGATCAGATCAGATCGTATTAGTTTAAATCATATATCGTTCAGATCAGATTAAATCAGATAAGGATTTGATTTAAGGACTGGTCGTCAATAATTGACGACCAGTCCTTAAATCAAATCCTTAGAGATTAGTAGACTAGAAACTTCAATTTCCCTAAATTATTTAGGGAAATTGAAGTTGCTAGTCTACTAATCTCGTTTGAATGTAACTTAACACAGTTTAACTTAGTTTGAGTGTCTCTGTCGTTTTATCATCGACAGGCGCTATGTAAATGCTCTGAATAAATGAATGCATTAATGAATGGTTTAGTTTAGTCTCATTTTGGTTTATTGTCTTTTATTGTATTAGACTTCAGTTTAGTGTACTTATGTGTACGTTGGCCCAGGTATTGTATTCTGCATTTGTTTAAGTTTATATACTTCTTTTTCTCTAGTAATCTGGGAATTGTTACCCAGATCAATCTGTTACAAATTATGTACTTTTGAGTTGGATCAATAAAATATTATGTTATGTCATGTTATGTTACTGTTACGTTACTTTTACATAGATCCATCTCAATGATAAGTACAGTGTTGACTGAGTTAGAGAAAGACTTGGTGTGCGTCGTTTAGGGAACTGATTCTACTTACTTGCTTCATTCTAAGAAATTTCAACTTGCCTAAAAATACACATCCTGTTGTTGACTTTGTCTCATTATGTGCGCACTTCAAACCCACGGTCCATCGAAATCGTAACCGTAATCATAGTAATCGTAATGGTAATCCTGAGATTTCTACTGCGCCATAATTATAGAGGTAATTTAAGGAAACCAGTTTAATCACAGGCGCTCAGTCAAAACAAAGTCTGTAGTCAGTTAAGGCTTGGTTCGGTTCCAGGTTGAGATGGTGAGAATGTGAGACAGGCAGACAGCCAATGCGCCTACGGTGGATGGTGCTTCGTGCTACCGAACAACGTTTCCAAACTTTCCATCAACCATTGCAACAACTTGGAACATTGTTCTTTGCATAAATGTAGTCTATCACTGACTCTGCTCATCATCCATCTCGTGTCTGTCTTGTTGCATCTGTTTAGGTCGAGCCTTAGAGGGCTATGTGTTCCCTACCAGCATGCCCACAGGACCCCATGTAAGACCCATATTTCAATAATTATGAGACCCACATAGGACCTATATTTTCATATGGTACCCGAACTGTCCATATGTGTCCAACCATCTAACGTCCTTGGAAATGTTGGCAGGGTTGAAAAGCCTTTGAGAGATTCTTTAAAGTTAGAAGATGCTTTTCAAAACACATATGGACAGTTCGTAACATACGAGTAAAAATGAGGAAAGTTTAGCTAAGATATGTTTGATACGTATTATATCAACATCGAACTTTGCCAAGTGAAGGTAATTAAAGTACTTTAATTACGTTGATCAAAGTTGACGTGGTTTAGGGCCTACTTTTACTTACAAAGTAAAGAGAATGATTTCGAAACAGGAAACGTCCAAACTACGATCGTTAATAGGCTAATTACTGTTTTTTCTCTCTATAATAACCAAGGCCTTAATTATCAGCGGCTGTTAATGTCTAATGTGCAATAATATCATCGTTGATATTCTCAAGGGGCTGAACGAATGATCTGTCTCTTGCCGTTGCTCGTTTTCCCCAGGCGTGCATATCAATATCTTCCCAATCTCTCTTCTTCCAACCGACGTTGTCTTTTGTCAGCTCTTCAGGTTGAAAGTTGTCACTGTTGTCATACGATGAACTTCCGAGTCGAACCAGTTCCTGTGGTTTGGCCAGACTTTCGATGGTCATTGAGTCTTTCCTTTCATCGCTGTCGTCATCCTCCGCAAGGCGCTTTCCCCAGGCTGGCATATCAATGTCCTCCCAAACTCGCTTTTTCCACTCGGGCGAAACAGCGCCTGACCGTCTTCTTGGTCGTGCGAGGGACTTCTGTCGAAGGCCATGAATATGGAACAAGTGACGTGACCATGGGTTGAGATTGGCGAATGCATTTCTGGTCATGAGTTTCTTCTCTCTCAGTTCTCCATCAGTTGTTCTGAAGACGAGATCTCTCTTCGTTCGTCTTTGTCGCATCTTAACATCGTCTCTTGCGCTGTTTTGCGAGGCGTCATGACCGACGTTTTCCAAAGCTATTGACTTATCAGCATAGATGTCTGAGTCGGTAGCTTCACTACTCGAGGGAAATCTTTGTCTCTGATGCAGGAAGCTTCGTCTTCGTCGAAATCTCTTCAGTGTGTTTCCACTAGAGACAGCTGACCCATCAGTGGCGATAACAGACGAAGGTTTAGTCATCCGAAGTCTCGACTCTCGATCAACATTGCACTTGATGATGTCACCAATATTTTCTCCAAGTTTAGCGGCAGCTGCGTATCCCTGTAACATACTTGTCTCACCGCAAAGACTTTTCCTTGGCGTGCTGTGATCAACGAAAGACGGTCTACCAAGAGGGGCAGAAACATCAGACGAGACGGTTCGAATCTTGATAAGGATCGGCGAAGCGTAAGAGGAACGCCTGCCGTTCTGATTGTGGTGATCAGCGAAGGATTTGGTTGCCTGTGTTGAAGCAAGATATTGGAAAGCGAGCAGAGAGAGTAAAAGTGAAATTGCCGGATTCATTATGTCCCGTTCAATACGAGAAATTCTCAGTTCAACACAATCTCTGCGCAGTCTAAGCTACAAGCAACCAAAACACATACACTTTTATTTCTAAATGAAAAATAATTATTTATCGCTACTCCATAAAGCAGGCCAGAGGCAATACCTACGCTCGCCTAAATGGTGTTAAAAGTAATTACAGCTGAGTTGGTTAGGGGCGGCGCAGGTAATGCGGAAATCTCGAAACTAGTTTCTGCCCTGGAGTTAAGAAGAATATTCATCAGTTAGCAAAAAGATTGCTCAGAAAATTAGAGGAATCACCAGTGGCAGTCTCTCTCTCTGTCTCTCTGTCTCTGTCTCTGTCTCTCTGTCTCTTTGTCTGTCTCTGTCTCTGTCTCTGTCTCTGTCTCTGTCTCTGTCTCTGTCTCTCTGTCTCTGTCTCTCTCTCTGTCTCTGTCTGTCTGTCTCTCTCTCTCTTCTCTCTCTCTCTCTCTCTCTCTCTCTCTCTCTCTCTCTCTCTCTCTCTCTCTCTCTCTCTCTCTGTCTCTGTCTGTCTATCTGTCTGTCTGTCTGTCTGTCTGTCTCTCTCTCTCTCTCTCTCTCTCTCTCTCTCTCTCTCTCTCTCTCTCTCTCTCTCTCTCTCTCTCTCTCTCTCTCTCTCTCTCTCTCTCTCTCTCACACACACACACACACACACACACACACATATACACACACACAGCCCAAGCAACTGATACCCTACTAGAGTTGGCAGATGACAGTAAGTTCAGAGTTAACGAAGCAAGTAGAGTGGAGAACGAAAGAAGACGATAGGCGATGTGATTCGCCAACAATGGGTTGTCTCTCCATCCAGCTCACCCTGACTCTCTCGCAGGTGGAAGACGACGCGGCCCTTGTTAAATCTCACGAAGAAAGAGACATGCGTATGGTACGCGCTTAATGTTATAAATATATTTGACAATAACATTAAAATCGAGGTCTTTGGTACAATGGTACATGTTGCTGAGCTGCGTTTCATCGTTCTAATAATTATATGTTCTACTCACTCGATCTATAAACTCTGGTGCCCTGGTTGGTCTTAGCATTTGTGTCTCAGCATATGTTTCTCAGCATGTGTGTCTCAGCATGTGTGTCTCAGCATGTGTGTCTCAGTACGTGTGTCTCAGCATATGTGTCTCAGCATATGTTTCTCAGCATGTGTGTCTAAGCATGTGTGTCTCAGCATGTGTGTCTCAGCATGTGTGTCTGAGCATGTGTGTCTCAGCATATGTGTCTCAGCATGTGTGTCTCAGCATGTGTGTTTCAGCATGTGTGTCTGAGCATGTGTGTTTCAGCATGTGTGTCTCAGCATGTGTGTCTCAGCATGTGTGTCTCAGCATATGTGTCTCAGCATATGTGTCTCAGCATGTGTGTCTGAGCATGTGTGTCTCAGCATATGTGTCTCAGCATGTGTGTCTCAGCATATGTGTCTCAGCATGTGTGTCTGAGCATGTGTGTCTCAGCATATGTGTCTCAGCATGTGTGTCTCAGCATATGTGTCTCAGCATATGTGTCTCAGCATGTGTGTCTCAGCATGTGTGTCTCAGCATATGTGTCTCAGCATGTGTGTCTGAGCATATGTGTCTCAGCATATGTGTCTCAGCATGTGTGTCTGAGCATGTGTGTCTCAGCATATGTGTCTCAGCATGTGTGTCTCAGCATATGTGTCTCAGCATGTGTGTCTGAGCATGTGTGTCTCAGCATATGTGTCTCAGCATGTGTGTCTCAGCATATGTGTCTCAGCATATGTGTCTCAGCATGTGTGTCTCAGCATATGTGTCTCAGCATGTGTGTCTCAGCATGTGTGTCTCAGCATATGTGTCTCAGCATGTGTGTCTGAGCCTGCTAACGATGACATTTCTACTTTTTTGAGCATTGCTTGCTAACGGATGAACATCATGTTCTGAATGACACTTAACTTCATATCTGTTGGCGTAACATATCACAGCTGAGTAGTTTCTTTTGATGCGGAGCTGTATTATAAGTCTTCAGCTTCAATTACATAACATCACCAACTCAATATGATGAGTATACTAACCGTACACTGTAAATGGGAAGATCAGGAGACGAAGGAGAGGACTGACCAATCGCCCTCTTACGCTGAGGGCGTAAGAGGGCGAAGTCACTATGAAGTCACTATCACTTTATACAAATGACAACCTTTCAGAATTTTGCTTTACAGACTTCCTCCAAATAAAAGTAACTTAAAACTTTGGTTGATGAAACCTAAAACTTTGTATAACTTCTTCTATGCAAACTTTCCGGAAAGCAATACCGACTGAATAACACGAAATTTCGAAGTGTTCCCTGGTCGGGAAGTTTCCAATGAAGACGGAGCAACGTCACGTGACCCAGGGAGTGTTGCGTCAATATTGAACATCCCATCGCGGCTCATTCATAATCGCTAACAGAAAATATTTTCGCGAAAATCATTCCGTTGCGTACACCAGGGAATTGGATTTGTTAGTCGGTTCGCGCCGCCTCGGTGTGTGCCCAGAGTATTAAGAAGGTCGTCCATCGTGCGGGCGACGTTTAAATGAATCTCTCGCCTCGTTGGCGTCTCCGATTGGTCCGGGAACATGGCTCGGCGTCTTGTCTAAGCTAACTTAATTGCGGGGCGTACGAAAAATGACGGCGTTCGATATTTTGCCGGATTGTTTTCTGGACACGTCGCTAGAGTTGACGCTTATTAAATAGCGACGAGAATTGAAGACTTATGCCTTGACGTTGCAGCTGTACGGGGGTCTAAATGGAAAAGAACGCATTTACAAATGTATTAATCCATTTAAGTACAAAACTAAAAAACGGAAGATAACAGATATGCACAGTTATTTATTTTTTAATTGTAATAATTTCTTCTTTTATTTTTTCATTTGTAATCCACCATTTTACCGATCTTAAAAATGTAAACTAGGAGCAAAGTAAATTACCTGGAAGGTTTTCATATTTATCTGTCTGACAAAGGCTAATCATTTGCGCAGGACCTACATTCACAGAGCAACACGAACGCCTAAGAAAGCGAAACCTACCTTAAGCTAAACCTGAAACTCAGCATAGTTATGAATAGGTGCCGACTTCATTTTCTTAGCCTCGGCATACGAGGGCTGGTGGCCAGTCTTATCTGCGTATTGTGGTCTTGTTCTGTGGCCCTACGCTGTTCTATTGAACGATGATCTAAAGGGAAGACATAGCTTAACACAGTCCAGATCCATCTATCGATTCCTCCAGGGGAGTTAAGCCCACTCTGTCCATCGATCCGTATCTCTCCGATCAGATCTCTTTCGATTCGACCGACCGATCTGATCTGTTGTCGCCATTGGAAACGCCTAACAACTTACTTACTTTCAACCTTTAACGTCTACAGATGAGAAAAAGTCTATTTCAATGCATCTGCTGAAACTATGGCATCAACGCACTGCTTCCAATTATCAAAACTATCGAATGTTTAGGGTGGCTGGTCCACGTGCCTTAACAGACTTTCTGTATCTATTCAGAAGGATAAAGACTCATCGATGAGTCTTTATGGAAAACAGTTTAAAATGTACTTAATATGCAACTCAGCATTTGCGCTGACTTTGGTAGTGTAAAGCATCGTAGAAGTAGCTTGCAACTGACAATACTATTGACTGTACTAATTACCAGGCCCGCCGAGAGGGGGGCAAATGCCCAGGGGCCCGGCGACTTTTTAGGGGCCCGGGCCGGGCCCGCAATCAACATATGAAAAATATTATAATCATTTAAACAAAGTTTATAATTTTTGCCTTTTAAAATATATTATCTGACGCTTAGCTACAATCAGTTTAAACTATAAGCATCTGAATAAATCACAGTTGTATACATAAATATAATAGCGTACTGTCGTACCCGCACTTTTATTGTTTCATTTTTTTTATTTTTTCGTACGACCGTACAATAATCTATTTATATAAAGCGTATAGATAATTTAGAGGCCCGTGACTGCTCTGCCTAGGGGCCCGTGACTGCTCTGCCTAGGGACCCGTGACTGCTCTGCCTAGGGACCCGTGACTGCTCTGCCTAGGGGCCCGCGACTGCTCTGCCTAGGGGCCCAGAATTTCTTTCGGCGGCCCTGCTTGTGCCCGTAGCGCCTCTGAGTAGGTATCTTGAAAGGACGTTGTATCCATTGATATTGGTTAATTGCCATTGTATAGAACGATTACATATGTATCGTTGAAATAGACAATTACAAAAGAAGATCATATAGCACTATATTGCAAACAAATTTTGTTAAGAAACATTGATTCACAAAACTAATTCTAAACAGTTGAGGTTTGACAACATGTAACATGAAGGAATATTTCTCTTTTGCCCTCCAGGAGTAACTTGCCGTCATGAAGAGATGGTCTAACAGCTGATAAATGCGAGGGCCATGTTATCCCATTTTATTCATCACGGCAATTTTTTTTGCAAACAAAGTATGCATGCAGTTGCACCAGAGTCAGCTGAAGAAGTATTCAGAACCTAACGAAAGTCGACCCTTTTGGCTCAGAGAACTGTATTTAGCCGATACATAATTATGCCACGCTGCATATCGGCTCTGGAACGATCTCTCTTCTGAAGCCCACACATATCCAGATCCTCTACTAATATCGTTGCTCACCCACCAGCATCTACCTCACGCTTCTCCATTTATCACTGCAGACTTTCTACTCCAAACTAAAGTCTTCAGCAATTCCTTCCCAGGTCCGTCCTGTCCACCGCTTTATAATCTCTCTTGTCTCGGACAGATTTCTCCTTTTAGCAGATCCTCTTCATCCTTCTTTCCTCGTCTTCTGGCAACCGGACTAGAATATGTACCTGGAATCTCAAGATGACTCTGATACGACTACCGCTCGTGAATGCGCTGGTACCCTGCGCTGAGGTTTTAAGTAGCATTTCAGAAATGTTGAGAGTACGATTATGGCAATAAGGAAGATTATTCCATGCAGCCTGCGACATAAGTTCTTTTTTCTGTGCACCTATTTCAAGAACGGTTGAAGACGTAGCATTGTTTAGTTAGGCCGGGCGAGGAGCTATATAAATTTTTACAATTCGATTAATTGCTAGTACGATGTATTTCCATTGTAGAATCGATGGCTTTCCGAGTCTACATCTATTCTATTCTAATCGGGAAACTTCTGTAGCGCCCGTATTTGAAATGCACGAGACAACAATTACAGATGATCGTTTCTACGCAACATCGTATTCTAACAGCGAAGTCCTTTTGGAAAAATCACAGTCGTGTAAATGCCAAGATAAGGTAAGATAAAATGAGGTATGAGAAGAAAAGGCAGAGTAGCTTTAGGTAAAGAAAGGTAAGGTGGGTTAGAGTAACGATGAATAAATTACTATATGACAGGGTTCGGTCGGCCTAAGACACAGATATACAAGGTAACGATGAATAAATTACTATATGACAGGGTTCGGTCGGCCTAAGACACAGATATACAAGGTATGGTAGCCAAGATCACATAAATTTCATTATTTTTATGTAATAATAGTACTAATATTTGATTAAAATACAGATACTTACCCCATTATTGTTTTGCATGACCCCATCATGTTAAACGGGTCATAGATTGAAAAATAATTATTACTATTATTTTATGGGCATCTTATCTTCACGACCCTTACCGCCAAGGCTGTCACGGACTTGCTCAACAGGATCATGATTAGACCAAACATAGTTGACGCAGAGGACTTGCTATAACCATCTGAAGAGTGGCTCGAACCCTGACTCCTTGAACCCTGTACAAGATAAGTTTAAGCGCACTAACCAGTTGGCTACCGTGATTCACATGCGAGTAACGTGTTCTATCGGAATATGTAACTGGTGTTGACCAAGCGCAAAAACGCAGTTCATGTTTTGCTGATAATGTTTGAAGATAACGACGTCATTTACTTACTTACTGTTGTTGCTGTTGTAGAAACTGATGCTCTAGTTTTCTGTCCGTCTCTTGTCTACTGCTGCTGTTGACAACACAACCAAAATGCCCACACAATCCAAAGACCCCGACTGCGTCTTCGCCTCTCCTTAAGTAGCAAACAACGCGGCGTGGGAGGTCGAGATAGAACAGTGAACTCGTCCAGAATGTCACTCCTTTCACCTGCTGCGTTGGGGATCAAGTTGATGCATGGATTTCGCCAAATTCATTATACGAATGCCTGCTTATAATAGGTACTGTCTTGAGCGAATAGCTCGTTACAACCTGCTAGACAATTCTGTTTGAATACTACGCACCATTGCAGTTGGCAGTTTCTGGATGTAAAACAAAGGAAACAAAGTGAGATTACTTCGTAACCAAATAGCCACATAGATTCTTATATTTCCAAAGGCCATCTCGATTTCTTTATTACCAAAGGCTTAACTTCAACTGTCTCCTTAATTCCCAAAGGTCATATCAATTTCTTTATTACCCATGATCCATAATGATTATTTATCTACCCATTTTTTTTATTACCAAATGACAAAATGACTTCTTTATTACCAAAAGTGATTCCTTTATTATCAGGAGTACAGGAAAACATAGATTATATTCAAGGCAAGTTGCCAGTGCTCACTTGCGATAAGGAATTCTTCTAATCTTATCGGAATAAAGGAATCTGTATGGAATGTGGGAATTATGATAAATTCCTACAAGAAAAAAAGAATAAATTGATAAAATATAAAGACAGAATATCAACGAAGTAAATAGTGGAGACATTGAAATGGAGTCATTTCAATCACAGCTCAAGACCTTTCTTTTTACAGTAGGCCTATCCTCTTATGGTATATGACTTTTGAGCGAAGCCTCGTACTCGGATATCTTACGGCGCTGTATAAATCTTCTTTTTCTTCTTCTTATTATAACAATTATTATTGCTAATTAATTAATTAATCAATTAAATGATTTCAAAAAGTAAAACAAAGTGATTAACTGAAGATTATCAGGACACAATCTGCTGACTGCAGATATGACTTTGACGAAATTTCCAGGCGGTTACTAGGTGGCGCTGTCTCCGATTCGTTGTTCCGTGAATAGCTTGGCGCGACATCTTCCGTTGTCGACGGAGAAACTCAATTGAAAGACATTCTAAAACTGTACACCGTCTAAGCCGACTTACCTACGCCTATTCTGTAGCGCAATTTTCATTGCCTTTAAATACAAAGGATTAAATCGCTGAAACGAGTCTCGCTCGCAGTAAGTTTCTGTATGTATATATGTATGGTTGGATGTGCATTTTGTTGGATGTGATTACATTAAATACGTATTTATGAATAGACATACATGTTATGCCAGTTACATTACTTACTGGGGGCTATATTAAGTATCTCGATACATACATACCTACATACAATACATACATACATACATAATTGTATGCATAACTACATTTTTTGTCAGTTTGTCTCGGCTAAAGACTTAACTTACGTATGTATAAGTGTGTAGGCCTATACCTATCTATATCTATTTATGTACGTGAAACTACGTAGTACTTATGTATGTTTCAAGACTATTATTGCATTCTAGGTAACCATCGAAAGCGCTGCACACACCGCTATCTGACTTCCGTTTTATCCCGGTTCTGCCCAATCAAGTCAGTCTTGGCAACAGTATTGTCAATTCTCTCGATTCTTTGGTAGAATTATTGTAAGAATCTCTTCTGCTTTGGTCTCAGTGATTAGGCCTAAGTCTATTCTAACCGTCTTATCCACAAGATTGCCTGATGGCAGCAAGGTCTTTCTTACTGTGGGGATATAGGCCTATTATAAGTGCGTGTCTACGTTTTCGATCTTCCGCCTCTCGTTCTCTTTTCGTCAAAGCCTCCTTCGTTCTGAACAACGAAAGGTAGATCACGCTTTGATGAACATCGAAATTAAGGAGAGTCGGGTATTTTCTTGTTGACGCCAGCTTCAGTTCCTTCGAAGCCTCTTTGGATGCCTTTCGATCAGCACAAAAGAGAACTTTCCAGAAGAAACCTTTCGATTGCTGCAGCTCTCAAAAAGCAAACTCCGATTAAAAGGAAACTGGCCTGGAAAGCGAAAGAGCCTTGTGTTTTACCAAATGTGGGATTAGCTCTTCTCTATAATAGCTTTAATTATACGGTGTATTGTGTTTAGATCATTATTATTATTACTGTTAAAATTATTATCATTAATTTATTTTATTGTATGATGCAATTGCTGCAATTTTTAAATTTGCAATCTCTATAGATTTTAAAATTATCATTTAAACTTGAAAAATCAATTTCAGCGGCACTTGATAAACGGTATTAATACGCCTGGCATAATATTTATGCAAGTTACATCCAATGTCTATGTCTAATATGCAAGTTATACCCAATGCATTTGCCACGTAGATCTATGCAACAACATTATATTTATCTGTAGGTCTATTTATTTGTGTATAAATAATAATATTATAATAGGCCTATTATTATACTGTATGCTTGTATCCGTGATAAAGGCCTATACGGCGCAATTAGAATGACACTGACAGAAGTCTTGGAAGACATAACGAAAGAGGAAGTGATCGTCATGATCAATTGCAATCCACATAACCATCAGTACCACCGCAACAACCAACACCAA